>CATQJA010001710.1:0-34879 GCA_958295435.1 Mesorhabditis spiculigera | reverse complement strand
CGCAACCTTAAAAAGCAACAAAAAATCAGTTTCCAACAAATTTGAGTTATAAAAAGAGTAATATTGACTCCAAATGAACACACGTCCCCTATTGTCGCCTTGAATTGACGTTCAGACAACGCGAAAACATCCAAATTTTGATCGGAACGGTTCGATTCGACACAATTAAAGCTATGACAAACATCCGTCACGTCGGTGTTATAGTGGTCAGTGAATCTGGTATAAAAGGCATCGGATTTGGACGGTAGAGCATCAGCCTTTCCCTTCTACTACTTTCTACAGTATCAAAATACAGTTATCCAATTCTTCCAGAAAAAAAGATGACTTCCCAACGCTTGATGGTGGCTGTGGCGCTGCTCTTCTCTTCTGCAGCTTTTGGTCAGCAAGATGCCCTATCCGGTGGATCATCTGGAGAAACTGGTGGAGGAGCTTCATCTCAACTCTCGGACTGTACCTGTCCTTCTCCCGTTCCTGATGTCAAGGCGCTGGCTTGTGCCTTGGATTGGAGTAAGTCGAAGTTCTAACAATAAGATCGCCCTCATTTCAAGTCTCGGAAGTCCGCATTCTGAACAAGACCCAAATGCAAGTTGGCAACGAGACAGTCTCTGCATACACCCTCGAACATCTTGATATCCTGAAGGGTACCGTCAATATCCCATCCCTCCTCATCGTTCCCAACAGTCCATGTGGACTTGTCCTCGAATCTGATGTTCAATATCTGCTCTCAGGTATGCCATACATTCCTAGTATTATAATAATGTTTCCCCAGGTATCGTCTCGGGCAAAACTTCCTGTTCACCAACTTGTGCCTCAACATTCTCCACGTCATCTCGCCAGTAATGTCCGAAGTTCCATCCGGACTTCTTGACACTGTCAGCAATCTGGTGTGCGACATCTTCAACCTGTTGCCGACGTAATTTGGAGCTGTTCAGAACTATATACCTTGTTTCTTTTTAGTCTTCCCAGCTGGTTGGAGGTAACGGTGGTCTTCTTGGTCATCTCCTTGGTGCCAATGGAAATCCTCTTCTTGATGGTCTGATTGGCGGTCCATCTGGAGCTCCCGGAGTGATCGACAGTCTCCTTGAGCAGCTTCTCGGTTCCAATCTCCTCAAGGTATTTTTCCATTAATGAATATGATTCTATTATTTCCCATTTCAGGCCAT
Organism: Mesorhabditis spiculigera; assembly: GCA_958295435.1. Lineage (NCBI taxonomy): Eukaryota > Metazoa > Nematoda > Chromadorea > Rhabditida > Rhabditidae > Mesorhabditis > Mesorhabditis spiculigera. The sequence continues at coordinate 33,716 of CATQJA010001710.1, read as the reverse complement.
CCTTGCCGGTCAAGATGGTGCTCTTCTCTCTAACCTGCAGTTGGCTGATAATGCTGGCCTTCTGGATGGAATTATCGGTGGTGTATTGGGAGGAGGATCTTCTGGATCTGGATCTGGCGGAAGTGGTGGTGGTCTTCTTGGCGGTATCCTTGGAGGTGGTGGTCTTCTTGGCCGCAAGTGAGCAACACCACAAAAGTGGAGCAACATATTTCTGTATCATAATGTTCCATTTTCAATAAATACCCAAGCATTAAAGTGCCTACGCAAGACACTTATTACGCACGGTACATAGAGACTTGACAATATGGATCGGTCTTTGTTTTGTTCCTTTGGAGTTTTTCAGATTTTAAATTTTACGATATTTTAGGCGTTCAATACTGATTACTGGTTTAGTTTTTGTTTAATATATTTTAGCACCATTATAACAGTTACTGAAACATCTGAGATTTCCATTTTGGCCAGTTGCCGATCCCTTTCCAAAACGGGACGCTTGCTGCGCAATTGTTATGCATTTTCGGCGGCCAGTTGATGCGTTCGCCAGATTTAATTAAACTCTGTGCAGGCCGATCGGGCCCATCAGCTGGAAAACATCAGCACAATTTGGCACAATGTCCTCTAGGGATTTTTCGATGGGATGGGGATGATCGGCAGAGTCCATAGCGGTACAGGTGAACCGGATGAAGACGTGTAAATCGTCACCTATTGTTTTGTTCATGAGAATCAACCAATTCCGAGGTCACCCATGGTTGATGGGTTTTGCAAAGAGAAGTGTTGCTTGGAACCGCAGGATTGAAAACGTTGCAGCTGCGCTAGGGGTAATTTCGAATTCAACGTAGTCAGGTGCAATTTAGGCGGTACGGTATCCATCGACGTTAATGGATTGTCGGTTGAATCCGAAACACTGGAATTTTTGTGGCTTTTTTGAGTGACGACATTTTTGATCTCTAGAGCGCTAACTGAGAGTATTAAAATAAAAATCATGTTCTGGAGGAATTGACAGGTACAGAAATCGCCCTCTTGCAGGGACTACGACTTGCGCCAAAGAAACATAAAAATTATTTTATCGTCGCTGAAATTTTATATTTACTGTCCACTCTTCGTCTATTATGAGAAAATTCAGAGATTGACACAGGCATGTTTTGGAGTCAGAGGTGGCTGTCGATATCTTCAGCTGGAAGACATCCATGTTCGCATGTTCTCATCCCTTTAAAACCAGTTTTCCAGGGCGTATTTTGCAAGGCTGTTTGCCTTCCCAAATCTTCAAATACTTCAAAAACTATGAAAAAACGATTTCGATCTTCGAGTCCCTCCCTTTCTGCGACTCTCTCTCTCCGCACCCTGTTGTTTTGCCCCAAATGCCAGTGCGAATTCGTTAATGCCACTCCCCCGCGGCCATTTTTTACCCCCGTCGATGCAGTGTACGTGTGATCCTCCAGGGGCAACAGAGAGAAACTCATTGTCGTGTTGGCCGTTGGCCCCTTCTAGACCCCTGAATAGCCGCAATTAGACCTCTCGCGGACGGCGGGCAGCTATTCCCGGCATGGCCCCGGTTTGCAACCCGTTCTTTCCAGTTCCTGGTTCTTTTTGGTGGCCTAGGGGGCCCTCACAAACCCGATTGACCTGGGAATAGAAGGGGAGGGGAGTGAGGGTAGGGCAAAGCGGAAGCTTCCGTCTTTTGGTTTGGAAAATTGGTTCTGCTCATCCGTGCGTGCAGCAAAAAGGACGGAGCGAGCAAAGTTCGCATAAATTTGCGTTGTGTATTGCCCTGAGGTCAGGCGGAGGGGAGTTAAAGGGATTGGCAAGGTTTGCGCATCGAGTGGCGGGTACAGTTGTGGCTTACGGTAGTTTGAGAAATCATAAACAATTAAAAATTAAGAATAAAATCAGCACTCCATAATGTCTGAGCACCCTCTGAATCTGATAATTCTCAAAGGATCGATGCAAAACTCCACTCGCAAAAATTCCGGAAATTTAAATATTGAATACAGTCAGTCATCGTCGTCCATAATTCCTAAAGAATCGCTGCAAGCTTGCCCGCAGCCGTTTTCTCGATCTCTCCCTAATTTTTGCTTTCCTCATTCACTTTTTTGCAGAAAATTTTTTGCACTGAATTGCAAAGAGCACCCTTGAATTTTGAATGATCAAAGTCCCGTGCTAACCGAATGCGGAAGTCAAGATCTCCCCGAATCTTTTGTCTGCCGACCCCCGCTCCATTACATATTCCCCTTCTCCCTCCCTGCTCCAGGCTACGTGCGGTGAAAAATAGCTCTCCGCTTTCGTCGGCTACCGTAGACCCATCCGGGCTTCCCAGAGTGTGGGCAAAGTAGGGATTTCGATCCTGGAATCCCACGGAACAGGTCGCCAACCAACGATTAGTCCTTTCTCTTCCTCTCTCTCTCTCTCTCTCTCTCTCTCTCTCTCTCTCTCTCTCTCTCTCTCTCTCGCTCGCTCCCTACAAATCTCCTGTCGAAAACAATCCCAACAAAGTAATGAATAGTCTCTTGTTTTTAGGCCTCGCTACTTTTAGTGTTTTTACACTTCTTTTTTGGTTGTTGGTGGCCAGTGTCAGCGAATTTTGACTCCACGTCAAAGCCTCAGTGGTCTGTTTTGCAGCGACATATTTCTGAAATTGGAAACCTCTAGGTCTTCTCACCCCCGTCCCCGAATTCAAAGTGCAAAAAGAATAACAAATACGCAGTATAGTGTGGGAAAACTTGCGAATCAGCGGATTAGGAGACGGTGGGAATTCTTTAATTACAGGTACAATGGGCAGAATGGAGGTATTTTGGGCAAAATTACGGGGCGTTGGCGGGTACACTCGTGTTGTTGTTGCTGGGAAAGACAAAAGGCATATGATGAATTTTTTTGGCGCAAAGATTAAATGGATAAAGAGAGTGATCTCATTCGGTAAAGAGTGCCAAAATTTGATGCCTTTCAATAGAAAAGCCGTATTTTTTGTCTTAAAAGGGCTCGGACAGCCCGTATCGACCGGTTATCGTGGTGAGTTGGCAACTTGCCAACTAATGACGCACTATGGTATTAGCACGATCTTCAGGTTTAGAAGGCGCCTTCGAGGGTTATTGAAATTTTTTTCTAAGAAATTCAGTAATTTGAAAAACCTTTACCAGCGTGTAACCGTTTGACAGCCTGCCAATCGTCGATCCGGCGGGTCCAGGAGCCGGTTCCAAGGCCTTTAAATTATTGCAAAATTCTTCTCCATTTTTCAGATCTTACGAACGACTCACCGTCTCACCCGGACTGCAATTTTCTGAAATCAAGCTTATTAAGCCTACTTTTTGCTCGAATGCTCAGACATCCAAAGAATTCCTCATCATCATCCACTTTCGCCTTCACCTCACCTCCAGGAAATTGCGAATAAATTACCCCTGCTGCAATTCCATCCCATTCGGGAGTCACGTCTCGTATCCAAATACCCTGCAAAAAAGTTGGGTCCCCTTCCCTCCCTGCCGCTTCTACCCGACCACTTCCTGCGCCTATTCTCAGCCAAGCCCTCGTGAGAAAAGATCAAAATTCGCTGTGGGCCCCGCCGGGGGTCCTAGTGTCCCAAAAAGGGCTGCCCGGCTCTTCGTTCTTTGCACGATGTTTGGGTGCCCCGGTTAGGGCCCATGGCCAGCCGCGGGGGCCCGCGAGAGCGGAAAATTGCTTCCGTGTCCCGGGCAGGAGGGGGGCCAAAAAGTGGATCGAGCACGAGGAGGAGAAGGGGGAGAAGGCCAAATCGGGACTTGGTCTTTTCGTCGCTCTCGCTCTCTCTCTCTCTCTCTCTCTCTCTCTCTCTCTCTCTCGCTCAGGCCCTTTTTTTGGGGCGCATGCCGAGAAGAAGCCTCGTGGAGTTCTAAGGTCACCAGGAAGTCAATCCAAAGGGATGAGGAGGGGGAAATTTGTGATTGGCAATGTTGCAGAGATGATTGGATGGCGATGATGATCAATTGGATTTGAAGAGAGAGAGAGAGAGAGAGAGAGAGAGAGAGAGGCCCGATAATGAGAGGTAGTGAGAGACAGAAAGAGAGACTGAGAGAGAGAGAATGAGAGCGAGAGAGTGAGAGAGAGAGTGAGAGAGAGATCAAAAGAGCGAGACAGACACTTTTAAGGCTACAAGAATCCCCCCAAAAAGCTATTCTTACCCTGAAATGCCGTTTTCAAGCACGTTGCTCTTCAATTAACCATTACCTGAAGAAGTGCTCTAGACAGCTAAAAACGTTCCACCTCCAAGGTGCCCTTTGCATCCTCCCTTTCCCTTCCACTTTCCTTAGCATCCCCAAACAACCTCACGATTTTTGGTTCCCCCAGAAAAGTTGGGCTTGGCTGGCCAGCCGAGTGCTGGCTCAAATCGGAGCCTTCCGGGAAAAATAGGGGCCTCTTCCTCTCCCTCGAGTGGACAAAGATCGGGGCTAATTTTGGCAACAGCCAAAAGTTCCGAGTCTGAGTTCGGAAGGGATGCATGAACGGGGAGGTTGAGACGGCGGAAGGGAAGGCTTGTGGCTTTGCGAAGGAATGGAGGGGTACGACTGCAAGCGGAGGCTGTCTGCTGGAAGGTACCGTATCCTGGGGCTAGAACGAGATTTGTATAAAGGGGCATTGAAGGAAAGACTCTCTAAAAATATCTTTTTTTTTGGAATATTAGGTCCCGACTTATTGGCGGCGAGGAGGTGAGCGTTGTTGTGTCTTCTCGGTGTGTTGGAAAGGGTTAGAACGTTATAACAAAGCCTCTCTCTCTCTCTCTCTCTCTCTCTCTCTTTCTCTCTCCCTCCTCTCTTTCTCCTTCCCATGTAGTGATAGTCCAACCACAACCGTAATTTCGAGTTGTTTTCTGATTGTACCCGGAAATCGTTGCTTTCCACTTCTCCCCCCGTCAACTGCTTGGCAACCCGTAGGGCGTTGTGATACTAATTTTTGACAAACTGCAACTTCCGGGTTGTTGCCCGGGGAAAAGGCCAAAAAGTCATTTCTCTCGCTAGGTAGAGAGAAAGAGCGAGAGAGCGGGAGCCAGGGTGCGATCTTCGAGCGATTTGTGCCACTTCTGGGTCTTCAGCTTCTAGATTCGTTGGCTGCACGCCATGCTCTTTCCCTCTGTGCTTCGGATACTCCCGTATGCACCCGGAAGTGAGAATTCTGAGAGCTGGGGGGGAGGGAGATCATTCGAGCATTCTCAATTCATTCAATGTTTGTTGGTGGATGGATGGATGCACCCGGCATGGGGGGCTGTATAGCTGTTGCAAGGCGTTTTTTGAAATGGCCTGGAACGAGGTGAAAAGTTAGGATATTTTTGGGGTGCGTAGAATTCCAAAGGAGGTTCCATATGTTTTCCAAGCTTTACGATAGACACCAAAGCACACTAGATTTATTATTAGCCATAGATGCCAACGTTGATTCGATCGCCGGCTTTTCCCTTCCTCACTTCCGGCAGGATAAAAAAGCCCCATTAGTAGCCCCTCGAGAAGTAGAAGCCGAAGAAGTTGATTGGATGTATGGCCACTTTCCCTAGTTATTCCCAGAATGCCCGGGCATAAATCTCGTGCTCTCCTTCTCTCTCTCTCTCTCTCTCTCTCTCTCTCTCCCCCCCTCTTTTCCCTCCCGTTATCTCTCTCTCGCTCTCTGTTTTCTCACGCTCTCCACAAGCCGGAAGAGCTGTTTTTGACAACCAGACCAACCTCTCGTCCGCAACATCATCCAAATTCGGCACGCCGGGGCAGTTGAATGAAACCCAGGATGGGGGAAGGGGCCTCTGAATTATTTAGTTCTTATATCGAGAGGCACTTTTTTTGCAGTTACCTCCCGCTCTTCGCATCGAAAACCACTTCCTAGGAAGAAGGAGGATGAGACTGAGGAGGAGGAGGAGGAGGTGATTTCATGATGGGAATTTGGACTGGAAGTTTGATGCCTCGGGCGTAGAGTATTAATAACGAGGAGATCCGTGGGGTACGATAGAAGTGGGCACGCAGCGCACAGCGCACTATAATGTCAGTGTTTTGGCCAAATTCTAAAGGTCTAATGGTAAGAGGTAGAATTTTAACCTCCAACCGCTTTACAAAGTTTTTTAGCGATAGGGGATCAACAGGTCGAAAAATGCTTCATTGAGTAAAATTTTACACTCCTCGCTGCTCTGGTACTAACCCTGTTCCCCAAGATCCAAAATTACAACCCCCAAGTTCCGCCGTGTTCCACATTTTCCGATATCCTCCAAATTACAGCGCTGCCTTTTCGCGTCCAATGACCATATTTCCAGCCCCAAACCTGCTCATTTTGGCTTCTCCTCCAAATCACAACGTGAATGGGCTATTCCCTTCATTTTCCAAAAAAAAAACATGATTTCTATGAGGGGGCCCTGCAGATATTTCAATTGAGGTTGCCCTTGCAGCGGTTGTAGATTCCCACGGGACGCACTATTTTCGTGCATATTTTTCTGGTATCAAGGCGGTCTTGATGCTTTCAGAACAGTTGCAATGGAATCCCAGGAGGTGTAGCATAAAAGGGTGGCTCGGAAAGCCCTTGCTGTGTGCGTGACTTTTCGAAAAATCGCGATAGAAAACAAGGAGGGTACGGTAGTTGGGTGGCTGGTGAAAGAGCAGCTGTAATCGTGTGGCGTATGGTGGGTTTTTGCTGTTGAAATTGGCGGTTTATGGTTGATTAGTTTCTCTAGTTTGAGCTGGGAATTTGGCAGATGACAGATGCACGCAAGAATTACCATAAATTACCATAAAATGAGTCGTTAGTCTTTTGTCAAAAAAATTGAGAGCTACCGCAATCGCATGACAAACTCCTTTTGAAAAATGGTCTTACAATGAAGAGGCCAACGTATTGGAATTTTGCCAAAAAGTCGTAATGTATCCTTCATTTTTTAGTTGTTGCATTACAAAAAACAAACCTACCGTAGTCAATCGGCAATTTCAAACCATTTTAGACCCGAAAATGGCCCCGTAACGAAGGGTTCATCAAAGAATTAGATTTCAAAAAGTTTTTTTTCAATTTTTTTTTTGTTTTTAGCGAATCCTTATCATGCCCTAATCGTACCGCGGCTCCGTACCCCGAATTTTCATTCATCCACCTGTCCATTCATTCCGAGGAGAGCCCAAATGACACCAAAAAGCACAGAGTCCAAAATCAGAGGGGGATACGCGGCGTGCCGGCCATTCCGTGCGAAAAGCGTAATTATTCTTCTGGTGTGCCATTACCTTGCAGCCGCATTCACCTATTGTTTGCCCCTTTGCAATTAATAACTAATCAGGTACAGGGGGAGGGTACGTCCAGGTGCAAAACTCGACTCAAAGCTTAAACTGCCGTTTTTCGGTTTAGAAGGTCAACTAAAGGGCTTGAGAAGTCGATTTGCAGTTTTTAAATTTTAAAAATTTTTGAATGACGGTTTTGAAAATTTTTTATAAAATGCGGTTTAGAAAAAAGGTCAGGGTGGTCATTAGAACGTTTAAAGGGCGTTTAGAGGCTCTCAGATGGAAAAAATTACAGCAGGTGTCCTGTAGGTGTAATTGCGCTATGGTGCATGTTTTTTATTTCTTGTCAATCCCTGACTCCCAGGCGTTTTCGACCAGTTTCTGATCCATCGCAAACGAGGTGTAACTCTATTTTGGCCCGGATTAAAATCCCCTTTCTCACTCCCTCCCCCTCTCTCTCTCACTCCGCACCTACCGTACCCCCTTCAACCCAGAGCCGACTCTGTTTTTTTCCAGTATGGGCTTCCGATCTGTGGGATTAGTGGAAGGTTAGAGTAAAACCGGGGAATCGGATGCTCGCCCCCACCACCAGAACTACAATCCCCCGAAAAACATACACGATACACCGGGGCTCCGGATTAAAACTGTGGCCCAGGTCATGGAGCGTAGAGTTTTTTCGGTACTCGAAAACAAGGGCTTTGGTCGTCGTGGAGGACATTGTACCGACGTGCATTCTACATTCTGATGTCGAGGGGATTCTTTAGCTGGAATTTTGAGAGAGAGGGAGAGAGAGAGCGAGAGAGAGAGAGAGAGAGAGAGAGAGAGAGAGAGAGAGAGAGAGAGAGAGAGAGAGAGAGAGAGTGAGAAGCCGATGGCCAAAGGAAGACGTAAGGTGATCGGGATGTTATTCCGAAAAATGAGTACAGATCAAAATTCAAGGTTCTTGACGGACTTGAAATTAAAAGCACTGGGATGCCAACCAAATTTTTAATACCAATTATACTTTCCCGATAAGAACATATTGCAAGCGCGCCTTCCCAATTTCAGCCAAAATTCCCCCGAACGCTAAATGTGACATTTTCTTGGTTGTTTGACTAGCTGCCCTCGGTTTCCCCCACGAATAAAGGTCACCTTCGATCTCTATTCATTTCACGATCTGGTCTACCATTTACCACGTCGAGTTCCCCAGAGCATGTACGGTTCTTCAGCTAATATTTATTCTCGAGAAAATAGTGGATCTTCTTACTCCTAGTGGCCGGGATATATGAACTTGTTCAGCGACAATAACGCCCTCATAATTGCTGTATGCGTCGGCTTTTTTGGTGGGTGGGAAGAGCTCGCGATACTTCTGGTGGGGAATCAACGTGAGCCTGTCGGCTGGACATGACACAGCCCTTTAGGGGTAAGTTTATAAGGGTTCCCCTGGACCGCGCCACGTAACGCGTATGCTTACGCTAACGCATACTTTCCATTGCGTAATGCATTACGGCCCATTTGAGGCGGGCAAGTGCCACATTGCGTGATCAATTCCGTTCGCTTTGTGGTCTGGGAAGCGGCGTGCGCGTTGCGTGTCGCGGGTGCGCTATGTTGTAGTCTTTCTCAAGTACTCATCGATTTTGAAAGCAGCTGTTGACGCGACTTTCTGAAGTTTTCTACGACCACCCATCTACGCCCACGAAACATGTCTACCCGGTCCGTTCCACACTCATGCAAACATGCATATTCTTGTTTTTCCGAGCTTTACGCCAGGCACAGTTTAGCAGAATCCGAGGATGAACGCACTGACAGACTGCGACTAGACAAAAGAGCCATTTTTTGATGAACCATTCCCGGGGATTTGCCCGATTTACTGGCCACCCCCACCAAACAATGACCCAACGATTACATACTGCGCCCCGTTCAGGCGGGGAAAAACACTTTTTGTGCCTGGGGATTTACAAGTGCGTTTTAGGGGGAATTAAGCGATATTCTTAGAACGGACGGCCCGATATGCGATCGTTTATGGTGGGAACCGTATAATTTCACCTGGTGGAGAAATCAGTTGGATCAAGGGGGCAGCTCGGTTCTCTACATAAGTACATTCTCGGGATACGATAAGCTTCTCGGGGGGACTTATTGTGCCGTTGGTAGCTGAAGTTTGCAGTACTTGGAAAGTTTTGCGTGAGCTCGTACTTGAGATAAGTGAGACGGGGGACAGTTGGTAGGGACGTGTTTTATGGAAAATTGTAGTTTGGAGAATCAACGACGTCGGTGCCGCCTGAATCGTCAGCGAGCGAGAGAGAGCGAGAGAGAGAGAGCGAGACAGAGAGTGCGGGAGAGAGAAGATGAGAGAGAGAGAAAGAGAGAGAGAGAGCGAGTGTAGAGAGAGAGCCGGAGAGAGAGTGAGGGCAAAATGACGACAAGTAATATTTTGTTCTTTTCTCCCCCGCATTCCACCCGAACAATTTCCGGCTTTCCATCCTCCAGACACCCCGTTTCAAATAAATGAATCGGGGCAGAAAAAGTGCGGTTTTACCGGGCTTCCCAAATATTATACACCTTGCCCTATTCAACTAACGCGGCGCAAAACGGCTTGTTTTGCTAAAAAATTGAGACGGGCTTGTTTGGCGAGCATACCGTAACCGAGTAAAAGGCTTCATGGATCTTTGCATCTTTTTCGGGTTCTCCCAAATTTGGGAGGGGAAAATGCGGGAAATGGAAAGTACGGAGCGGCGACGGGAGGAATTGGGAGGGAAGTGGCGGGGTGGAAGCAGAGATCAGTCGAATTCCAGTTTGGGAAATTTGGGAAATGATTGGAGGTGGAGTGGATGGTGGTTATCTTTCATTGTCTGTTGATCACAATGGGGCAGAAGAGAAGAGGGGAAGAGGAGAGGGATAGTTGGCAGGTTACGGTAGCGGGATGGGGTGGGCGATCAAGAACCATAGGTTCGGACGGGTTGCTTTGACTTATTGGCTGCGAAATATGCCTATGATGGACTGCAAACAGCTATGAAACGGCTTCCAGAGCTCTAGAAATTTCCTAAAGAATCTTTGCTATTTTGTCTGATGTTATAGAATCCATTCTGCAGTGGGTATTTTGAGAATTTCGGAAACTCCAACGTTCCGTTACCTGATTGTTCTGATTTCTTAAAGTATCTCTGCTAGTTTGCTCGATTTTTTCGGTTTAAGCGTTATTGAAGTTCCAAATGCTTAGGCGATTTATGAAATTCAGTGGATTTCAAATCCTATTTTTAACTGTCAATCCGATTTCCCCGAAATGAAAGATCAATCCCACGCTCCCCCATCTCTTGCTCCCCTTTAAAGATGAGGCCGATCCATGTCAGGGCATCCGGTGCTCGTTCCCCCGGTCTTAGAGAGCGGAGGTCGTGACGTCACAACATGTTGGCCGATGATCTGGGCGGAGTCGGTACTCCGGGGAGAACACGATCTATCACCCACTCTAACCCCCGGACTGCTCAACGGAACATTCCCCTGCTCCCCGTGCAAACCCTATTTTCAGCCCCGCACAAAATCGCCGCGGCTGGCAGTTGGAAGGGTCGATGGTTCGGTGATAGCCCGGGTCATTTCCGGCTTCCGTTTTGGGTTGTTGGGGCTTTTGGCCTGATACGTAATTTTCGGGGGTGTGTATATGTATTGTTTTTTCTATTTTACAGTATTTCTGTAGCTCAAAAACAACTTAATTTTAAACATCAATATTGGGCCCTTCATGGAAATTTGATCCACTTACTTACATTTTCTGAAACTGCCTTTTTTCCTGTCGTAGCCAAAAATTCCTAGCCAATTCTTGTCACCTTACCCTCATTTGTATAAAGCAATACGGCATGGTGGTTATTTTTCTAAATAAATCTAAAATTCCTTGGGAAAGTTTGAGTTCTGTGTCTTAAAAGATACCCCAGATAGAATTTGCTAGCATACCCTCAGGTATATAACACGGGCAATTTTTGTAAATAATTTTGAAAATTCGTGCAAAACGTTGAACTTCACGGTCTAATCAGCAGTTCCCAAATGATCTCCGCAAGCATCTAGTTTAGTTCGACGGTGCCTACTTGAAAGCCCATATTTTTCTCGCTTTTTTAATTTCGAAAGTTGCAAGCTACTTTGCAATACCTCCCCAACCTTCTTCCCATTATCTTCTCCGTTCCAAACCCCCTCCGAATGCCCGCAAAAATCATTCGACGCGCCCCCCGCCTCCCCCTTGCCTTCCAAAGATAAAAGATTTTTCATCACTTTAGCCCTGAAACTCGGTGCTTCTCGTCTCCGTGTTGGGGGACTCGGGTCTGCGTGACTCCATATCAAAGGCGACGTGCCGGGCTTATCAGAAAGGCCAAAGTCAAAAATTCGGGCCCTCACTGTCAGCCATTCGAGGGGTGGAGGGGAGGCATTGGTTGACACGTCGCTCGGTCACGCATTTCGTTCGATGGTCCGTCTTTTGCAGAATGGGATAGATTTTTTGGGTAATTCTTAAATTTTGTGTGTTTTATTAGGGACATTCTTGGCTGCAGTATGTAGTTTACTGTAGCTCTCTCTCGCTTTCTCTCTCTCGCTGTATCTCTCTCTGTCTCTCTGTTTCTTGCGGTCTTTACATACCTGAACTAAAAGGGTCCTATCTGAATCCAAATTATCTCGATCTCGCTCTCTCTAGCTCTTACTTTATCTCCCTAACTCTCGCTCTCGCTCTCTCAGCCCGAACCAAAGTCCATTTTTTAATCCACGTCGTGCAACCAATTCCACTCAAATTCATTACCCCAGAATGGCCACACTATTCCCCTGTTGTCCAATTTGCCTTCTGCCAGTTGTTTGTTTGTGTCCAAATTCTCTCTCTGTCCAATACATCCCAGTAGTGCACCCACGATGAACAGACCAAAAAGCAACAAGAACAGTGGGCGTGTCCCCTTCCGTGCAAAAGCTTTAGGGCCCCCTCCCCTATGCCCCCCCACCCAGCAGCCTCAGCTAGAGCTTTGGCCTTTGGGCCCTCTACTTCCGTGTCCTCCGCCCTCCACCTCCTCCTCCTTTGGGCCCCTAGTCGGGCCCCCCTAGGGGACCAACGGACACTTCAGCTAGCTAGGGGAGGGGCCTCGCATTTTTTAGCTTCTTGGCCGCGGCCCGGAAATAGCCTCGGTGGGCCCAGGGGCGGAAGCTAGCTTGCCCGTTTGTTCCCCCGGGTTGCACCCAGATTTTGCAAAATTTTCCGGGGGGCTCGCTTTTGGGATTCTATTGTCCTGTGGAGTGGGTTTTCGTTTGGTGCTCAGGTGGGGTTGAAAGGCTGGCGTTTTTTCCGGATTTTTAGGTGTTTTCTGTGTTTTGGGTGTTGCTTTAAAGTTTATCTAAAGTATTAACTCTCTAAAAAACTAAGCAGTTACTTGGGGCAATCTAACAGAGATCATTGGCGATCAGGTATTTTCGCGCCAATTTTGGTTACATTTCAATCTCGCGCTCTCTCTCGCGCGCTCTCTCTCTCTCTCTCACTCTCTCTACTTCTCGAACCCATCCAATCCCAGCTCAAAATTTGCTTTCCACGAAAAATAATATTTTGGTGCTTCATAGCAGCTGAACCCTTTTGCAAACGACCACCCTGTTTTTCTGGGGCTCAAGCCCTAAAAAGCCCCGGGCTATTTCTGTTCTCATTTTGCTCTCGATATTCACCCATTCGTCAATTAACCGGATTTAAGGTGCGGGGGATGCCCCTGTGAACTACAGAAGCCCGTTTTGCGGGCAATTTTGGCCGAATATTTCTCTATCTCTGGCGGCTCCACCATTCGTCAACCCATTCCGATTTTTGGGGGGTTAGCAAGGATCCTGTTGATCGCTCAAAAGCCAAAGACAAAACGTTGGGCAGCAAAGTCCAACGGCATACGGTAGCCCTTCCTAGTTACCGTATGCCCACGGTACCACCCGTCGCCCCGTTGGTTACCGTAATCCCCACCCCGCGATTTTTTGGTCCCATTCTTTCGGAGCCATTTGGTTTTTTTCATGTTTTCCTCGCACAGTTTTTCCGCGCGGAATTAAAATTGTTTTTGAGGTTGCGATAGGTCAAATTGCTGTTCGTTCGTAAAGTGCAGGGACGTAGGTAGCGAGAGAGAGAGAGAGAGAGAGAGAGACTCCGGGGTACGGTAATGACAAAAATTGCTGAAAATCCCCTCCCCGAGGCTTGACTAGGCCACGCCCTCTTTTGCTGGATCCAAGATATGCCCTCGGGGTGGAGAGGCTGAAAAGTGCATTTATAGAAAGGGGGGCGTGGCGGGTAGGTTCCGGAGGGGTATGTTAGTTCAAATGTTTTGGGCCATGTTTGAACAGTTCTGGGGTGAGGGCCAAATTTTGGTGGTGGCCACTTCATTTGGCTTTGAATGTCGATGCCCTCGGGCTTCGAATTTCGTCCTTAGATGGAATTGTAGAACAAAATTCGACGTCTGCTAGCAGTACACCATTACCGTAACCTAAATTTTTTTTGGAACCCGTAAGATCTCAAAAAAGGTTCATTTTGCCCGGAATTCTGCTTCATAAAGCTAGTGTTGCCCATGTTTTGACCCCCTCTATTTGCACAGTCCAATATCCATGTCAGCTTCGATTTCACCAGTCGAGGGCTTTCCCGAGTTCGGATCGTCTGACTCTTCAAAAATAGCCGATCGTCGATCGGTCGGTTGGTGGTTTTGTGGGTGGAGAGGGGCCAGATGATGGGACACAATGGCAAATATTGGACTGCGAGAATGTCTCTCTCTCGCTCTCTCTCTCTCTCTCTCCCTCTCTCTCTTTCTCAATCGTGTGTACGTGTGCTTCATCTTCGCTCCTTCCCACTCAGTCTCACAATTTTCCGATCCTGCTGATGGGCCCGAGCCAACTTTTCCGAAAATAACATTTGTGAATTCTGTTGATTCTCAGCTAGATTTTCTCGTGCCCCACTTTCCATTCGACGTTACGGTCATCATACTTGAATGTAATTATCGAAATTTTCCAGAAATGGATCACCACATTCTCCTAATGACCCCCTCGGTCTCGCAATCATCCACCGACCTGTGCGTCGTCTGCGGCGACAAGGCCATCGGCAAGCATTACGGTGCCGTGGCGTGCAACGGCTGCAAAGGTGTGTATTTTGTTCTGTTTTTTGCCGTCGTAGTCAAGGGTTACGGTAGTCCCAGGCTGATTATGTAAGGTAGGAAACGGAAAACTTGTTTTCCACCAATTTTCCACGCATTTTTGCATCAAATCTAAGCAGAGCCCGGAAAACGTTAGCTACCGTATCCTTCAGGGTGTTTGCACCTCAATTGTTTTCCACTCAATTTTCTCACATTTTTATGTATAACTAAGACTAGCTAAGATACCGTAGGCTACCGTAACCCGCAGGGTGCTCAAAACCCGATCAATTCTTGAACCGGATAACGAAAAACACTAGATCGGGGGATCGGGATACCAAATGATCAACGACCATCCCCCAACCGTAGCTTTTGCCCTCTCGCTTGTTCCCCCCAATTATTTGCGCTTTTTCAGGATTCTTCCGACGATCGTGAGTTCTTCTCTTGTCGTCTTCGGTGTCTTCATCAACGGGGGGGACACGCTAGAGAGCGTGCCCGAGACAAACAGACAAACATCACAGCGCTTGTCTGCACCGCTAAGGGACTAGTGATCGTATTTTGGATTGGCGCGTAGCGTACAAGCACCCGCGCTACCGGCTTGTTCATGATGGGGTTGTTTGTCGGTGGTCGGAAGATCGAAGAAAGAAATTTATTTTTTTGGGCTAAATTAACCTAGTTCTCCGCTAGGCCATTGTACACCTCGAGCAGGTTGAGCAGCACCTGGTTGCCAGGGGTTTCATTGGAATGAGAAACTCGGGCGGCCCTTAGTCAAAGCTCTAGAGAGGACGAGAGAAGGGGTGGGCTGTGGGTAGAAGAACCAAAGGCCATCCACAAATATTGTCTCATATGACACACACCGAAACGAGCAAAGCTGGGGGTTGGGGGAGAAGCCGAAGGAAAAGGGGAAGAAGATGAGGTATCCACATGTGGTTCGCGTGTTCCCCTATCAAAAGTCTGGTCGACCAAATCACGGGGGATCGGCTGGACGTTAAGCATATTTTACGGGGAAAATTAAGGTTTCGATGCCTTCGGTCTAAGAAAAACTAATAGTTTAACGTGGCTTCATTAAACTGGTTTACGCTATCAACCACTTTTTATTTTTTCGCGTCTCAACCCTTTTCAAGTCCAAAAGTTCAAGCTGATTTTTGGAGGAGCAAAATTTCGGTCTTCCCTAACGAACCCCCACATCCTCATCGTCGATCTTTGAGATCCCGCAAGGCTTTTGGGTGGGTGGGTCGGGCATTTTTCGTGTATCTCCCTGGTCCGGGTCCTAGCGAACACTCGATAGACACCACACGAGAGACCGAGAGACCCGAAAGCTTGGGGCCCAGGAATAAAGAGAGACACAAGCCCCAAGTGGTCAGAGTTCGACGACCAAGATAAAGATGAACTCACCCGGGTTTAATCGGGTTTAATAATGGAAAAACCATCAAAATCTAGCGCTTTTCAGCGTTTGGCAAAACCTACAGTACACCTGTCGTTTCAACAAGCAATGCAACATCGACAAGGACCATCGGAATGCATGTCGATATTGCCGCTTTCAGAAGTGCTTGGCTGACGGGATGAAGCCGGAAGGTAAGTAAGCTTGGTTTTGGCTTCGCAGTTTCTCCGAACACGTTCCAAATTTTGCTTTTTAGCCATTCAAAATGAGCGTGATCGGATCGGGTCCACCAAGCGGAGGAAGCGCTCGTTGGGTGAGACCAACTCGGATTCGGAAGGCACTCCCTCCCCCAAAATGGATATGGCCTCAGCCTCGGCTTCTCGTCGCTTCATCGAGGCGTTGATGGACATTGAGAATCGGTTGATTGGTAAGAGGATCTTGACCTGGTTTTAACAACTTTTTTTCTAGGCAACCAGTCGATGGATGCCCTCCTCCACGACAACCTTGGAAAGCCAAAAACTAGCCGCCAGTTCATCGTCAACAGCGTCATCCAGTGGTCGAACATGTTGCATCCACTTTCTGAGATTGACCTAGCTGATAAGGTAGGATATAAGTTAAACGTGCCCTTCGGTATCGATTTATATGATAGATATTTTGGTATAATCGGTCTTAACCCCACGCTTTCAGGTAGCACTCCTCAAGGAAACCGCCGGCCCTTTTTCACTTCTCCAAACGATCCAACGCAGCATTGCCGTCCCACACCTCGTGCTCCCCAATGACCAGATCCTCAGCGTTTCCCCGCTCCACCCCGCCGATCTGCTCCAGGCTTTGACCAAGATTTTGGACGAGGTTTTGTCGCCGCTTCGACGACTTCACATCGAGCAGGCCGAGTTCTGCTGTCTTAAGGTGAGCGTTAAGCTTCCTGGGTTGCGTAACAGAATTGTGAATATTCTAATTTTTGAATCATCCAGGTACAATAAAAAATATGGTTCAGGAATCGCAGCAATCAACAATTATATATGTTTTTAATAGCCAGATCCATCTCACCTTTGATGAATTTTACCCAAAAAGCACGTAGCTCGACTCTAATAGTTCATCATCAAGCCCCATTCTAAAAGGCACGTCGTCAGTTGTGCCCCCGTAATTTTGGCATTCTGGCATTGACAAGTGTGCCACGTGCCATTTCCCATTTCATCATTTTAGGACTCGGCACACACACACACACACAAACCACGCTAATGAAAAAATGGGGGCTCTTTGGCCTATGCGGTTGTGAGATAATTATTCAAAGGAATGAGGAAGTAGAGTCTTTGGGTTGGGTGTTCATGGTTATCGTAACCCGGGAAGTTTCTGGATTGAAACCTTTCGAGATCGAAAAACCTGATTATGTGGATTTCCTTAGTCATTTATGCGCATTACCTTAGAAATGCCGACTCAAATTTTTCGTTGGCTATTTATGGTTAAGGTAATCTCAGAATTTTCGGTTTTTGGATTATGGACTTCATGGCGGTCGAAAAACAAGGTTCCATGGATTTCCTGAGTCATTTCGTGCCCTTTCAAATGTCCGGAAAATTCCCACGAGCTTCTTCTGCATACTGGCCACTCCAAGAAACACCACTACCCCAGGGGGCGCACGATCCCAAGCCAATTAGCCTACGTGCCGCGCGTGGGCAGCAGCTATACACGACGCTGCACTGGGGGCGATTTGCAGAATAGAGTCAAAAGTTCAGCGGTGGAGTAGCCGGTGTATATCGTTTGGTGCGGGGCCACTGGCGCGCGGCAATTTAATCAGCTTCTTGTGTGGTGTGGTGCGGGTCGGTCGGGTGCTTAAGAATACCAATTGGATCGGGGAGGTCGAGAGAGGGAGGCGGAGGTGTACGTGCTGGTGTGAGTGACCAAGGTATTACTAGCGGCGGGGGGGAGGGAGGGGATAGAAGAGCTGAGGTACGGTACTTGGGTGGCAACACAAGAGCTTGGTTAAGCGCTACCGAGATCACCATAATATTGGTTGTCTCAGGGAAAGGTAGGCTAGCAGAGATCGTTTCAGGCCTCCCAAAAATATTTAAGGACAAATTTTCTGCTTTAAACAAGAGTTAAATGAGTTCAATAACCCCTGTGTATCAAAATAAAAAACTAAAGCAAGTTTTCTATCTGAAAACTGAAAACGACTAAAAAAGTTTGGATACAATTTGGTATTTTAAACCAAACTAAACATGTTTTTTCAGGCCCTCATGCTCCTCAACCCTGATGTCAGCGGCATCTCCCTCGAGACAAAATCCCGACTCCGCGAGGGTCGCGATACCGTAGTCCGAACCCTGTTCACCTACCTCAGCCAGACGCAGTCCCCCGTTGATGCCAACCTCAGGTATGTTTATAACTTAAATGACCCCCGGCGGCCACAAAATTATTACTTTTTCACGCTTAAAATTATCCCCATTGCTTTTCTGCCGCCACATCATTGAACGATCGCTAGGTTCGTGGCATTTACCGGCGAGCCCGACTCCGCTGGAATCCAATTTACACCTCCCCCTTCCGAATATGGCTGGAAATGCACGTAACCCTAGTGGTGTAGCAGGGTTTGCGGGTCAAGTCTCAAATTATAAAAGTAGTATGTGCTACGAAATGGATATAATCCCATATATCCGTTACAGTAGTCAAGTTCGGACCGTAGAAACATCTGAGCGGATTAGTGGGTCTGGGGTTAAATCTAAAAAGATCTATTAGCTTTTTCTGAGGGGTTTCAGGGTCAATGGATTTACGGGAGAAAAATATGGAGATTATGGTTTTCAATTCAATTCAATAATTCATCAATTTTAATCGCTAATTGCTTATTTTTATTTTCCGTTTCTACAGCTATTTTCTAGTTTTACTAAAGTATTTACCCATTTTGAACCCCACGGGAAACAGCCCGTTTTTCGGCAAACGCAAAATGAGCTGGCCAACATGGGTTTGGCCCCGTTGGGTTATTGGCCATTGGTCTCTGAACGGCTCGCCAAGCTTCGGGAATTTCACGAAAAATCCTCGACTTTCCAAGCGCTTTCCAAACCTCAAAAACTTATTACAAGCCCAAAACAACACCCAAAAAGTCCTGGCGCCCCATATAATTTGGGGTGCTTTGCAGCACTTGATTAAGGGGTATTTTCGTGGCATGGAAGGGGAGCGAACGTGCAGCCAGCAATTGTCATTTGAAATTATGGGATTAGAGGCCAAGGAAAGTACAATTATCGCGGGCGGTCCCGGGTTCATTATTTTCGTACCGAATCGGAGGCAAGGGGGTTTTGGGCATTGTTCGAATTGAAAGCGCTAAATTGGGCAGATGCTAGTGAGTACAAAAAAGTGCACCGAGATTCATAAAGTAACTATTTATAGCGAACAAAAGGAAAAACTGCCAATTATACCAGTAAGCTATTAATAACGATAATTTCAGAATCTCCTCCCTGCTGATGGTGATCCCCTCCATTCAAGTGGTCACCAACCTCCTCGTCGAAAAGCCCCATATCGGCTCGATCTTCGGACTCTGCGATGGCGATGGAAGAAACGAGAATTCCCCACCGATCTCGCTCGCCACCCCGATCTGCTTGAGTCCCGAGGCGCCGGTGTACGAGCAGAAGCCCGAGCTGTTTCTCAAGGACAATATTCTGGCTAACTTCATGGTCCAGTCGACGCTGGCCGATTTGCAGAAGGGACTTCAGAATCCGCTTTTTTCGATCGCTGGTCTTCCGCCGAGCCAAGCCGGTGGATTGGCGTTGCCGTTCGGATTGTTCAACCATGGACTATCGGTTAGTTTTTAAAGGTACTTACCACAAAGTTTACATCTTAAACTACCAAGAAATAGCTACTTTTTGCCCTCACAAGCCCTTTAGAGCCCTGCCGGCCTGTCTGCCTTTTTTGTCCTCTTGAAAGCCTGAGCACAAAAACCTCCGCTTGCAGCTGCACATTTTTTCTTGAACGCTGCGCGTTGAATATTCTAGGGCTGTCAGAAAACACCTGCAGACACCCCCTCTGCTTTTCTAGGGTTCAGCGGACCTATAAATTTCTCCAAGGTCGGGGGCATAACATTTTCAAATCCACCATGATTAAGAACAGTACCAAGGTTCAACAGCACTAATCCGATTAGAAACCGTGTTTGTATTATGGCCAGGCGGCTGGTAACAATGCTGAAAACAGAAAGATTTGACCTTGTAAAGGCCTCGTAAAAACATTCTAATATTTTTAATTTTCAGCTGATCCCCTCTACCACGCTGCCAATGAAGCCATTCGCCACTCAACCCGATCTCTTCAAAGTTTAATAAGAAAGCGATACCTTTTGAGGCCAATTTATCGGTCCTTTTTCTCAGATATACTCCCATTTGTTGTCTGTGATATATCAAATCCCAGTTTTTGCTACAACCGCTCGATATGACCCGATTTTTGATACTCTCTGCTGTTTTTTGTGTTTAAGTTTGTTTTTCGACTCTTCTAGTCGTTTTTGCTATTTTTTACTTTGGAAATCTATAAACCAAAACCCATCTTGCAACCACCCGAGCTTTACCCTATTTTTGACTTGTTTGTATAGAATTTGTGCCGATAAGTGTCGTCTAGCAAATGTGAAACAAGGATAAATTTATTAAATCAACCAGCTTTTATGGAAATCACAAGAATTTACGGAACAACACAACACGAAAACTCCGGAAATCCGGAAATTAAAACTTTATTCTTTGCGCCAAATCATAGCCAATCGCGAACGTGTATACCATGGCTTCGATATGCAAATTCTTTTCGTTGGCTTTCATAAAATCGAGAATTTTGTCGCATTCGACAAGAAGCACTTCGATTGCCTGAAAATCGAGATATTTTAAAGAGATAAGGACAGCATAAGCAAATCGAATACGCGCGGGAAAGAAAATGTCTCTGCGCCTTTCCGCTGGGCGCCCTCTCTTGCCGCTGCATCTGTTCAACCACATTACTGCACTCGAGCTTGTATATGATAACACTCGTTTGACTGTGGTCCATAGCGTAATGGGTTAGCCGCCAAATTTTCCCCCTTCCAGGCCCTTTAAAGCGCACGTTCGGAGGGCCGTGACCGTCCCAACGTACACCCTTGGACGGGGACCGCGCGCGCCTGCCCGTGCTGTGACAAGCCATTCCCTCCTTTGCGGCGGGGCGCCCTCACCCCTCACCAGGTTGTAGCTGTGGCTGACTGGTAGCCATCCGTGCCTCCCGAGCGGGAGGCCCGGTTCGACCCCGGCCGCGGCAGAAATCTTTGCTTTTTCCAAACAGACGTCCCTGAACGTGCCCTTTAATTTAAATTTCGCCTTTCTCCTGTCCTTTTTAATCTAAGTTCGAATTTTTTAGAACGTCCGAACTTTTCGCGCGCATCACTAACCCCTATATTTTTTCAACGGCTCCATAATCCGAAAGTGCCTGGGGGATCAGTTTTTTCCAGCCGTTCCGATTCACGGCCATAAAAAGGGCTTCGGTGACCCAGCAAGGATTAGATTGCAAATCGCGAGTGAACGGGCAAAAATATGTGAAACCCCGGGGATTTTTTTCAAACCGCTTATCCATGGCAAATGTTTTGCATGCCCGCAAAGATACCCAAAAACGCAGCAACGAGGCCAAGGAGGGCGTTGATGAAAAACAATTTTGCACCCCTTGGTTTAAGCCGATTTCGGGGACGGGCGCACAGCGAGCAGGCTTAGGTAAATATTTTTGCACTTTTGGAGATGTGGAGAACGGTGGGTGATTTCTGGAGCGAAGGAAATGTGCCTGAAGTATCGCCCACCTCTTCGGATTGCAGATTTTGGGATGGGTTGGTGTTGCGCGGGTCGGTGCCATCAATTTCGACGGTGACGAACTGGACGGAGTCGTCGCTGAGGCCCGGGTCGAGACCTTGAATGCCCGAGGAACTGAAAAACGGGTGTTTCTCGTCATTTTTGCTGAAGAAAATGCTGAAATACCGTGGAAAAGAACAGACCCACGCGACCACAAGCAGACTGTAGACTTTGACTTGACTACCCCTTTAAAAGGACTACCAAGGCAGCGGAAATCGGGCAAAATTTGTAAAACGCGCTTTTTCTCCGCATTTCTTGCAAACCCCAATTTTGAGCTCCACAACTGCCACACGCATTAACCAGAAATATCCATGAAATTGATGGATGACCCGGCCTGCTGACAGTCATTATTTGATCTACACCAAACGATTACGATTGTTCTCTCCTCCTCCCCTTTGCAACCAAACACGTAGGGATGCGATGCGGCGTGTAGAGGGGGTGCATTTCCACCACTCTCCTTCCTGGGAGGTTGATTGATGTGGCATGCGGTTTATCTTTAAAAGTCTCTCATCCCCGGATTCTCAATCTTGCGGGGAGTCGCATTCCACGACAGATCAACAGTCCGCACGCGGATCTTTCGAATCGGGGTTGTTGGGGACTGGAAAAACCGCGCGATCTGGCTAAAACATATACTTTTGCGGAAACTGCCCAGTGTAAGATTTTCTTCTACGTTACAAGTTTGCTGTAAAACGTACCGGTTTAACACTTTTGTGGCCGTGTATCCAGTTTCTTCTGTCAGCTCTCTGAGCGCAGCTTCTTCCACCGTTTCTCCTTCATCAATCAGCCCTGAAACTCAGATATGATACGGTAGCTTGGTTTTATTGCTAGCGAAAGAGAGAGAGAGACAGAGAGAGAGACAGAGAGAGAGAGAGAGAGAGAGAGAGAATGAGCGAAAGTGAAAGAACCCTCAACCCACCTGCTGGAAACTCGAGACACCACCCTCCCATCGGGATACGGTACTGCTTGACGAGGACAAAATACTTTTTATTGTCCTTGTAAAGCACGGCAATAATATCCACTCCATCAACTTCGCAATTTGCCGGCTTCGTGGTACGGTGGGCAGATTGCCAGATCTAAAGCGTATCAAAAGTGCTATATTCCTGCAATTTACGATTTTGATCACCTAACCACTAAAAGTTTTTTGATCATTTTACCAAATTTTAATTTTAGAAAATTGCCATGCGTGGCCCACAATTGGGCCTGCAGGAAACGCTTCTTTTCCTTGTATAAGTTTTTGTCGATTCGACCTCGGTTTTTCTGTGCAATTTTCATGTTTAATTTTCAAAAGTGCGGCCCTATTTCAATGATTACTTTTTACCGACAAAAAAACCGTTGAAATCCGTTCGTTCTTTATAATACTTGAAGGGCAAGAATGGCCGGATGTAAAACTAGGGCGCAGCCTGGCCGTAGGCGAGGGGTGAGTAAGGGTTTTTCTGATGTTTTCGTGACCCTTTGGGGGTCAGCGGCAAGAGTTGAGTCTCTTCATAAAAGTGCTCATCAAGAAAATGGAAAAACAAGATTAAGGGACGTACACCTTCCTGTTTGGTGTGTCGCTCACGGAATCGGATCTGCCTGGTCTTCAGCCATCGACCTTCGAATACTGTTTGCTCATCCCAGAGGTCATAGGGGCAATCATCAGATGGTGAAGGGGTGTTTTGCATCTGGAAACGGAAGTGGTTTTTCATTCTGTTTTGATAAGTTGACCCCCCCCCCCCCTCCCCCCGATTCCATGATATGGTGAAGGAGGTAGGTAAGACCAACAAATTCTAGCGCTAAGAATATTTGAAACTATTCCAATTCATCGATATTGGCAAGCTTTTTGGCATGGATTTCCTTAATGCGTATTTTTCGGGAATGGAACATATGATTCTATTTACGCAATGAGACTGAACAATGGGAACGCAAATGCTCATAGATGTAGACGTACAAGTCCGGCGAAATTAATACGTACATGCATCGCGTTGCGTAGTTTGCATATTTCTGTTTCTCTCTCTCAGTCTCCAAGTCTTTCTCTAGCTCTCTCTCTCTCTCTCTCTCTCTCTCTCTCTCTCTAGTTCTCTTACTCTCTAGCTCTTTCATTTCTGTAGTTACAAACAACCACCAATCATCCCGCTTCCCAAAAACAGGGGATACGGTACTCACTCCCAGACAAGATGGTCGAGGATAGGGAGTGAGACCACTCGGCTACAGCGTCATCACCTCCCGTGCTCTAGAGGTTCGCCGGTCGGATCTTGGGGGAATGGCATCACCTAGGCTCCACTCACTCAATTGACAGTTCAACGACAATCTATCAGGCGCCCGGTGGGTGGGTGGGTGGAGTGGATCTTTGAAAAGCACGCGGAGGGGAGGGGACGGATGGGTTGATGAGACCACAGCGGGGACTGATACGGATTGGAGATTTAAAGAAATCATTAATGGGTGCTGCAAGCGATTTTTGGACACAGAAGCTGTCATTGAAAATCAATAAATCTAGCGAAAAAATGCGTAATGAGGTGAAACACTCATCCGCTTTGCTTAGGTAACCATTTACATGTTATAGTCGGTCTTTACCCCCATTACAAGACCCCATTTAATAAAGGTGTTATCCGGCTTGGGTTATCGTGATAACTTTAAAAATTAATGGAAATGCGTATATTAGCACGGCGCCGCTGAAACCCTCTCGGCCAAACCGTTTTCTTGACCACGTATCCTAGTCACAATTTTTTCCTTTGCCTCGATCCGCTAGCTTCCATAATGGCACGATTCTAGCGATAAGCCGTCACGCAATCCCTTGCCCGGGGATTGTCAACGAAATTTGCAGGCGTTTCACCTTTGAACGATGAAGTCTCGGCGCCGGCGAATTTTGTGGCCTTTTGATAACGGGACGGTAACGGGCGGGTGGTAACGGGCGGGACGGGCAGAAAATTGGGGCGATGCGAGCGAAGAAGCTTTCAAAGCGAACTGATCGATAGAAAAATTAAATGTGAAATCTGAAGAAAAATGATTCTTATCTACAAAAAATCAGCCTCTTTTCTCATTTTATACCCGTGGAGTACGCCCAGTCGCAGAATTACATGACGTAACCCAATGGCGATAGGTGGTTTTCAAAAAATGCAATGCAGATTTTTTTTACTTAAATTGTAACAATTGGAAGAAAACCGTTAGCAAATATGATGATGATATATTTATACAATGGCTGTATAGTAGAGTGCGGCTTATTCAAACCGGGTTTGAATAAGATTTCCGTTATTCAAATCAAACCGGTTTGATTTGAATACGGGATCCTTATTCAAACCAAACCCGGTTTGAATAAGATTCCCCAACTCAAACCAAACCAAACCGGTTTGAATAATTTGAACAAGGTTTGAATAAGGACCAGTCTCCGAAACAGTCTGTTTTCGGCATCATTTTTGCGTTTTGGCACCAATCCTTTTGTGACTTCACTTTAGGGTGGTTCAGCAGCATTCCTGCCAGGTTTTGGGGTTAGGGGTCATTTCAGACCTTTTCTTTCAGCGCTGCCAAGGTTATCCCGACTATTTGGATGCTTGTGAAAGGTTGTGAATGCCAAGCCTATCGTTGAAAAAGTGCGTAAACCCCGTAAATGATGCCAATTTCATCATTATATTGATCACACAAAGTTTTAGAAGGGATGCCTCGAAATTTTAGCCGATTAGCATCCATCCAATCGATTAACATGCTGATTTGCCTGTTGTTCAAACCAACTCAAACCTGGTCGGTTTGGTTTGAATAACGGATCCTTATTCAAACCAAACCGGTTTGATTTGAAAAGCAGATTCTTATTCAAACCGCCCTTATTCAAATCAAACCGGTTTGAGTCGCGATTTGATTTGAATAAGCCGCACTTACTGTATAGTTAGTCGTCTTGCCATCCCCGTACAGCATGACGTTGTGGCCCAAAAGCCACCGGCCCACCCTAGTTTTTTTGGCATTTTTGTTTCAGTTTTAGTTACCGGTACGTGACGCTTGCAGCGCAGACGTGGAATGAGTTCCTAAAAAGTCTAATAGGTCATTTTCTATTGTTGAGAAGCGTATTCTAAACGAAATCAACTTACATATGCCGTAGGCGGCGGGAATTGATTGCCCTTAAACATTACTAATGCGAAAATTGAGAGAATTTACCCCATGATCCTCAAAACCCATCGCAGAGCCGAGGAGGAAAGAAAAGCAAAGAAGAGACACAGCGAGATTCATGGTTATGAAACAGATCCAAGACCCGGCCATTTTATATACTTGTCTCACTGTATAAATGAATTTTTAGAAGCTGGATTTGCGATTATTTGACCTCTTAAAAATAGATTGACAGCTTGGATTTTCCATCACATGATTTTCGAACCAAAAAACATAGATCTCGGATCTTTGCTCATGTCAGTCTCGAACGCGGGAATCGCAAGAAAGAGGGCAATCACGGTGATGAAGAACAAGTTGAAGACGTGCATAGCTGAGTTTTTGACGGTAGAATGTCTTTCCGTCATGCAGAATCGGTTTCCATATAAAACCAGCAGACTTTCGATCTTCGCCCACGCATCGAAACCCTGTCGTGAAGTAATTTATGAGAAGTTTTTGAAAAATGATGTGTCAGGTTCGGGCTGTGTTTTGTTCCGAATCTATTCGGGCTGCTTTTTGCTTTCTGCCGTACGTTCTGGGCTTTTAAGCTGCCCTTTTAAAACTAAAGCGTTATTTTGACGTTAATCATAACCTAAGGCAGTACCACATTCAAATTCCCGCCCGTATGCCCCCCAACCTCCGGGAACACTCAAACTGATAAGGAGCGCGTGGGCCAGCCGTCGAAAATGGGGGTATCCTCAGTTGATAAGGCTCGAAAAACCAAAAAAATAGGTGACTAGCCTCAGGTTGATTATGTTATCCACACTGAAAATCGGTTGGACTAACGAGAAACATCACCGGCAGGGGTCGAACCCGGACCCTGTGGGTGGGAAGGGGAACCACTAGCCCACTCGGCCACAGCATACCCGGAGAGGAGAGAGCGGTGGGTATTTTGGGGGCAGTGCGCGGATAGCTGCGCAGGTTAGGGAGGGCCACTACTTCCAAAAAGTTAGGTTTAAAAAAATTATTTAAATTTGATAAACCTTATTATAGTCAGAAAATACGAGAATCCTAGTGGTTTTCACGTGCATAGTAAACCGGCTGCGCAATTTGCTCCCATTTTCGTTTAAAAATGTTTTATGTATTTTAACAAATTTAAATGGTTTATTAATTTACTTTTCTAATGTTCGCTATCCAATGCTTCAAGTTCATCGTCAGAAAACATTAGCGGGAGTATGAAATGCCTAAAATCGCGCATAATTCGAACGTAATCCAAGCGTACTCACCGGAAAGGAATAAATAACGCAATGACAACCGGAAATACCATTTCCACAAAATGCCAAGGATAAAAACCGACTGCCAATAGCGTGGCTAATTGTAGAATCTAAAATGTATTATCCAGACATTAGAAAAGTTCAAAAATACTTCAATAATGGTGAAGGCGTGGACTTTTCTTTGTGAGACCTTTCTCAAGTAACTGGTGGCCGGGTAAGAGCGCTAGAAAAGACATGGGCACTTAAAATTGCGATTTTTGAAACCTGTTCAGTAAAAAGGAGCATAATTCTCTGCCACATTTCATTGCCCGTCAACGAGCTGATGGCCATGAAGAGGAAAAGTCCTAAAATCGATCGAATTTCCCCATGCGATAGAAGTTTCTACTTACCATGAAATAATGAAGTTGGGATAAAAGCTGTAAAGTATGGAATTAGCCAGAAATATATGGGGATCATCAGAATATGCGCTAATAGAACGGCCAGACGAGTTTCTCTGACTTTGGTAATCCTAAAAATCGAATAAATCGCGATTTTCTGCAAAGCTTACACTTCGCCCATGACCCCATTGTGTACGCGATGCTCCACGTCGGCCAAGGCCTAAAAACCCCCGATTTAAAGAAGCCGAACAACTGAACTACCTTTAAATGAAGATAGGCAGATGGTAGGGCTCCATGCATCCACGGTAGTGAAAGGAGGGATAAGAATATATTCAGAAAGCTAACGACAAGCAAATCCCAATGCATGCTTGACCCTTTTTCAAGTCTTAAACCGTACGAAAAATGGTAATTATTTTAATTCACTTGTTCTGCTTGTTATCCACGGTATTTGTCACCAAAAGCTGGTCCATAAAAAAAAGTAGCGATAGAGGAAAACCGAGCCCGATTGCGAGTCCCTAAATTCGCGTTTTTATGGTCTCTCTACACCGCTTATACCTGAGCCCAAAATGGTAGATTTTCCGGTCCGGCCCAATGGATATCAGCTTTATCGTAGACGCTGAAGCTTTCCGCTACAAAAAACCTTACAAGAAAGAACGTGCCCTTACTATCGACATTGCTGAAGAAGATCTTTGCCAGGACAGCCATGATAACCACAGCTATTGGGAGGCATAATCAGAAATTAGGCCGCGGATAAAGCTACAAAACAACCAGCAATCCTACTATATAAAAAATAGTGTTTGTGTGTGTGTGTGTGTGTGTGTGTGTGTGTGTGTGTGTGTGTGTGTGTGTGTGTGTGTGTGTGTGTGTGTGTGTGTGTGTGTGTGTGTGTGTGTGTGTGTGTGTGTGTGTGTGTGTGTGTGTGTGTGTGTGTGTGTGTGTGTGTGTGTGTGTGTGTGTGTGTGTGTGTGTGTGTGTGTGTGTGTGTGTGTGTGTGTGTGTGTGTAATAATAATAATTATAATTTATAATTTTTTTATTTATAATATATTTATATATAATAATAATAATAATAATAATAATAATATTTTATATAATTAATAATAATAATAATAATAATTATTTTATTTAATAATATTTTATTATTTGTAATTGTGCGTGCGTGTGTGGTGCGTGCGTGTGTGTGTGTGTGTGTGTGTGTGGTGCGTGTGTGTGTGTGTGTGTGTGCGCGTGTGTGTGTGTGTGTGTGTGTGTGTGTGTGTGTGTGTGTGTGTGTGTGTGTGTGTGTGTGTGTGTGTGTGTGTGTGTGTGTGTGTGTGTGTGTGTGTGTGTGGTGTGTGTGTGTGTGTGTGGGTGTGTGTGTGTGTGGTGTGTGTGTGTGTGCGTGTGTTGTGTGTGTGTGTGTGTGTGTGTGTGTGTGTGTGTGTGTGTGTGTGTGTGTGTGTGTGTGTGTGTGTGGTGTGTGTGTGTGTGTGTGTGTGTGTGTGTGTGTGTGTGTGTGTGTGTGTGTGTGTGTGTGTGTGTGTGTGCGTGTGTGTGTGTGTGTGTGTGTGTGTGTGTGTGTGTGTGTGTGTGTGTGTGTGTGTGTGTGTGTGTGTGTGTGTGTGTGTGTGTGTGTGTGTGTGTGTGTGTGTGTGTGTGTGTGTGTGTGTGTGTGTGTGTGTGTGTGTGTGTGTGTGTGTGTGATACTTTGTATGCAACTTCCGTCACCATGTCCGAGGATATCTCGATAGGGAATCAATTTTAAGGCATATATGATACGTCATTAGATGCGTAATGGCTCTGGGATGACTGCACGCTTATCAGATTTTACAAAATTAATTGTTTTAAACATTAAATTTCAGTTTGTGTAAAAATTTCGGACACCCTCTTTGTTAGGAAACAATTAACATGCACCGGAAGTGGCGGTAGCCTATTTAATCAGGTGGAGAGTGTCATTTTTCATTTTTTCTCATCGGGATCCGGGAAGATATGCAGAAGAGAATAATATTGGGATCTAGACAGGGCCAGAGTTGAAAAGTCGCGAAGCGGCTTTTCAACCCTGGTTAGCATTAAATTATTATCATAGCTACGTTGTTAAAAAGTGTCCTTTTCTTGCTGCATCAAAAGTAAGAGCTAGCCAAAGAGTTCCGAATACCAATAAGGCGAAAAGAAGGGCACTTCCGGGAGCACAACCATCTAAAAATTATTCCTTTTTTTCAGATTTAGACCTACCTTTCATAAAAACACTTGTAGAATTCATATCAGCAACGCAATTAGTGTAACTAACAGAGTAAGCTAAATTTTTCCATTTATTTAGGTTTATTAGAAGTTATTTACTTTTCAAGATGGCGGCCAAAGCTTTATAACAGAGAGCCGAGGCTATGAAGAGCCCAAAAATCTCTTCGGTCGACCGTTTCGTGAATTTCATCAGATTTGCCAGGTTAAAAATGGCGAATAGGGCCAAAAATATCTGCGCCCACACCCCCACCCATGCATATAGGGCATAGAAATCGAGGTTGTTCTGCTCGGAGATGTGGTAGATCACTGAATTCGTTGTAGGAAGTATTGGAAGTGGTCGATACCTTGGATATAAATGCTTAATGGTGCGGTCGTAGAGTGGATCAACATTTCTTGCCCTCCGACAAGACCAAAGAATATCCCGCCAATCCATTGGCCCAGGATCACTTTCTGGACGTCTAAAAACTTTTGGTATGCACCTCAAAGAAAAATGTACTAATTTTTCCTTTCGTATTTTCATCATTCAGCATTCCATAAGCAATTGAAGTTGGGAGGATGGTAAAAATTAAGAAAACGGCGGTGCTGATTACTTTCAAAATACTGCGACTATCGGCGAACCCTGGAAAAATTATGAATTAGCAGTGATGACCACTTACCATCGGTAAAATCCGATGCATAATGCTTGGCTCTACGTCTTGTATCAGCAATAATGCCGGAAAATGGTTTCCATGAATTATCCTCGAAAAATTTGCTGTTGGTAAAAATAGCCTTTACGTACGTTCTCGTCTCTTTTCATTACACTCTTCATGGACTTGGATCACTATATTTTCTTTCAACAGCTTAGCCGAGGTATCAAAAATTGCCTAAGAACGAGTGGAGATGGCATTAGGCGAGTTAGACTTACCTTTATTGCTAATTCATCCGCAGCATCCAATAGTTGGTCCAGAATCCCATCGCAAGCCAGTAGCGTTGCGTAGGTCCTAGCCACCTCGGCGGCAGATTTCGTACCTTTCTAAAAATAAATTGATGATAACCGATAATATGATCGATTTTTGATACCTCATGCGTTGGGGCGATGATCACAACCAGAATTTGGCACTCCTCCAGAAAGTTGCCGAGTGGAACCGGGGTTTTGAGTCTGGTGATTGCCATGCGGGTCCGGCGTAATGACGGTAAATCACAACTAAATCAGTGGTAAATGGGTGATTAAAGAATTCTCACAAAAGAACAGCCCATCGCTCATCCGTTCCATTCGGTCCGACTGCTTGAATTCTATTCCGGATCGTTCTACCTGGGAAAACGGGTCAAAAACGCAGTAAGAGCCCAGACCGTATAGTTTGTTTGGTTCTGCGGTTACATCGGCAAAGATCCGAGCCATAAATTCGCCCTTCTCAATCCCAACTTGTGGCTTTTGCGCGAATATCGAGTCGAACAGACTGAATTCGCCGGTATACCGAAAGCATTTCAGCCACTAACGTGCTTATAATTTCTTCTACATCCCTGCATTCTAAATCGAGCTCGATCGCGGCGTCCTCTTCGAAATAACGCAGGTCTTTTAGGGCACGGACCTGGAACCTCGTAGGTACCACTTACTTAAAGTACCTCTTGCGAAAACGATTTCGGATCGTCATGCATTTCTGCGTACGTTACGAGTTTGGGTTGCATTGGCTGATAGGTAGACCAAAATTGGAATGCTATGATTTCTGGAACAAGTGCTGAAACAGGCAAGAAACAAAATTGCCCCCATTCACTGAACCCACGCGACAGAGATTTGCATAATGATGAGACCGGTGTCGGGGCGTTTGGATTGGGAATTTGATGGTTGGTTGTAAAACCATAAAAATTGTTGCTTAAAAATGGCAGACGAGAACGAGGCTATAACTTTATCACAAGATTGTATCTTGGTCTTCCATCGATCCCTTCCATAGACCGTCATTCATCGTGTTTTTACGGGGGTGGGTCGCTGAATGGAAAGCTGAAATATCGAAGATATCTATGAAATCTTTTATCAAATAACTTATATCGATCACGACGATTTTGTTTTGGATAGTAGGGACGATGATATGGTAACCCCCATCAGACCTCTGTCAAAAATTCAGACAGCCTCCTCAGCCTCCATTTCCGGTTTGTTCTTTTGGTCCCAATTCCAATTTTTCGCACGCCAAAACATAATTGTCTGTTATCTTCTCCCTTCAAAGGAAAAGCGTATAATGGGCCGATAAATCGTGAGCCGAATCATCAGACATTAATCTACTCCATCACTCCATGACATTCTGGGCGCAGTTTTGTTAGAAAAATATCGGCATCTGGTATTGCATGTCGCTGCTATTGATTACTATTACCATCCCATTGATTTTCAAGCCGATTCACGATGAATATTTCAAGATTTAGTTGATAGAGCGGGCGAAAAAGTAGGGGAGACGATCATTATGAGATAAGCATTAAGGCCCGCAAAAAAACGCCAAACACAAACAAACAGACCGGACAATGCGGCTGGGACCAGACGGAACCCTTCTCATACATTTTTATATATTAAAAATACAGCTATTACGGCTTAAGTTTACCTGGGACAGGTGGAATTCTCGTGGTCTTCCCTGGAACATCGCGTTCAATATATTTGGCTGCTCTTTTTCTACAGAATGCGTGACAGCAGGTGATTCGAAACCTGAAGTCTACCAAATTCAATCGAAACCCTTTGCACAACTCCTGAATGGCCCCGAACCTCGATGTCGCCACTGCCTGGTCGATTGGTATCTATTGGTATAAGCAATTTGCGCTGATACTCGTTCCATTTGTATACTTCTTAACTGCCTATATTATTTGGACGCAATCAACGCGAGCCATGCGACCGATATTGCCGTGTTTGTATATTATGCACGTAAGGAAATCTCCTTTTTCAAACGTCTATGCTTGCTAAAATGCTAGATAGCTGTAAATCTTCGAACTATGAAGGGATCCAAGCTTTCAGACCTTCCTGTTTCTGTTCGATTTTTCGATTCTCTTGCTCAACACGGTCCCAAACTTCCCCGTCCTAGCCATCAATTTTCGAGCGACGGCAGCAATTCCATTTCTCAAAGATTTTTATTACGTAAGTACCAAACAAATCTACTTTGTGAAATGCTATTTTTCAGCCCATGCATTGCTTCTTTCTTTTTACGGGTTTCCTTGGTATGGGTGCCGTTCTGCGAAGGCGTATGATGGCCGTAACGCGCTTTATGAAATCCTTATCACCAAACGTGATTTTGGCGTGGGAGGTGGGCTTATTTTTTTTATAAAACAACATATCAGATTTTTCTCTTCACTCTTTTCGATTTCTCGCTCTTTTTCACGGCATATTTCGGTCAGGCCGATGGGGAGGCGGCAGTCGAATACTTTGCGAAAAAGGTGAATTTCGGTGTTACTGAAACAGACTAGTTCTAACAAGTAGGATTTAAACACATAATTTAAAGTTTCCGACACGTGCATATTTGGTCACCGACCCGACCGTCACGAACTATTATTGTCCTGCTTTGAATCAAATTTTCTCCATTTACGTAAGTTCTTTCTAACACACGCTCTCTCTCTCTCTCTCTCTCTCTCTCTCTCTCCTCTCTCTTTCAGGTTCCGCTTTAGCCAAATCCTTTAGATTGCTCTGCTTTTAATGTTTTCCGCGATTCTCTCTGCACTGCTCGGCCTGGCCGTTTTCTTGTTTATTCATGATTTGGAGAAACAAGGCGCGTTAACTTCGAAAAGCCGATCGAAGCAACAGATCAATGCCTATTTGTGCGTTATTTTGCAGGTGAATTCTGCCAGGGAGCTTATTGACTATTGCCTTGCAGTTCATCGTCCCTACAGCGGCGGTTTGCGTCTGTATATTTGTCGGTATTTTCGCCGTTTTCGAGGTCGAGATCCCGTACGAATGTGAGTTTCATTGCATTTTCGGCTCCTGATTACGGTGGTCATCCAAAATTTCTTCCCAGTCCTCGACCCACTCGTCCCGATCGGGTTCTCCTCAAGCACCTATTGGCTATCCGGGACCGGCATCTATTTTAATAGCCGCTACAAGCGGTTCTTTATCCGAATGATGGTCCCAAAATCGTTCTGGCCTAAAAATATAGGTATTTCGGCGGTTTTTCACTACATTACAGTTTATAGAAAACGGGGCAACATCTGTGCGGATCGTGTCCATGGCGACTAGAACGGTTTCACAAGCATGACCATAAAATTTAAATAAATAATGGATAGCATCTTGAATATATAGAGTTGAGACAGAACAATTACTGACGGTAAGACGTTCGAACAAACTTTTAAACTTTGCTCTCGGCCGTGATATTGAAAGTGGGAAACGAGGAGCGAGGAAGGGAAATTGTTCGCGCGAAAT